>BMAO01001575.1:284627-323971 GCA_019973975.1 Trichonephila clavata | reverse complement strand
AGAGAGAAAAGTTCGCAATTGGATTACAAGTCTTAAGTACACATCACTTAATCAAGCACTAAACTCTCTAAACCAATTTCGTATTTTATACAAAGTATTAGAGAATCTTTCCTTTCTTGGATAGTAAATAAGATAATTCAATTTCTATGCATTAGTTATAGACGGAGGAAATAGAATGCCATTAAAATATATCCCACACATTTCTGCACGATAAAGTGAGAAATTTATTTTGCATAAAATAAATACAGAGATATTCATTCGTAATATGTAGAGCAAATGAGTTTTCCTCATTAAATATGAATACAAATACGTAAAATCCATTAATATTCAAAGTTAAAGCTTAGAATTATTTTATGGCAAATGGTTAAAAAAGTAAAATGAAGCATGTTTAAAGTTATTTAATTTAATAATAAAAAAACATTAAAATAGAATATCTGTATCATAGTGCATCACGAATTACTATCACAACTGTGAAACGCGTTTACATCCCTTCTACCCTGTGACCCAGCTAAAGGTGTGGAAGGAACTAAAGGATCATACGACATGATAAATTCCAGTTATTTTACTTATCACTATAAATAACTCAAACACAAGTACCACTATGAGTAAGATAATTCAATTCAGTAATAGAACGAGAGAGAGACGAGATTCGCGTTTGGGGGGAATATGTTCACTAATGCGGCTCTCCCTTAATATTACTTTACACAGAGCTTACGTATTTAATGACCCACTATTAGTTTAATACTCTAGATATCAACTTAATTTAAGATCACAGCATGCATCACAACAAGACTCATGCAGTCTTCTATTTAATTCAAGTTGACTTTAACACTTTTGATTAGCTAATCTTATCACTTCTTGATATCTAAAACTTCTGGCTTTCTTACTTTTTGTTTACATATACACTACACTGCCAATTCAATTCACTTCTAATCTACTCATAATTCACTAGCTCTCAAACACGCGAAGAAGGAATACATATATTAAACTTAATTTGCATATCACGTTTTCCTCTTTTAGGAGAAGATTTGTTAATATTACTGGCCCAAAAGAATTCCCAAGAGGATTAATGGAAGGACACATATTGATCCGTCACAACGGCTATTGTATAATCTTAAAATTAGCATGTGTAAAAGCATTGTTATATATTGTAACTTTTCCCCACCTCGTAGCTGTAAGAGTGGTTTTCCTATGCCCCTCATATCGACATGTGCACCCCTAAAATATAATATATATATTGCAGGATTCTTTCATCTGACATCACGCCGACAACCGATGGCCGTGAGAAAAAAAACAGCTAAATTCCATCTGCGAGCCAAACCTCGAGTGAAATTCGAAGTGTAAGAAGGGATCGCCTCACCCCAAGAGAGTAGAGAGTGTAGTTTGCTTGAAGCACTCGAAAAGAAATGTTGTGTCTCACCTCCTCCATTACCAATAATTGAAATACTCAATAGTTTGAATAACTTGTATTTAATGTAAGTATTGTAATTAACAGCTATGTAGACGTAATTAATCAAAAATTTACATTTCTATTGGCAGCAAATACAAGATAACTCAACAATATAAGCAAATACCACTCTTTTATTTCTTACTACGCTTATCTAAATGATGAAATTAACTCTGAAACCTATTAAAACTCAATATAACATTTTTTTTAAAAGTTTTAAAAGTGTTTAGCATTTGGCAGAGACTGTAAATATAAATTCTGTTTATTTTTTAAACGCCTTTATTCAAATAGCTCTTTAGTAATTGAGGTCTGGTTAATACTAACTATTCACAATAAAATTTCCAATTTCATTAGCTTAACAACATCCCCATGTTGCCATGAAGACCAGCCAAAATCTTTAAAAATTAGGTCAAAATCGTTAGGTTTGTTAAATCGCTTTAAAGCTGTCTTCGTGTAATGTTAAGGAATAGGATCCGTATTTGGAATATTTTTCAGATATAAAAGTGTCCACTTTAATATTATATTCACTATTCTACAGAGCAGTGATTTTTAACCAATGTGCCGCGACACTTTAGTGTGCCGCCAAATGTTTTAAAATTATTAATTATACTCTGAAAGAAGAAGAATAAAATCCAGAAACGAATCATACTCAGCTTTTTTATATAAGGAACTAAGGGTATTTGTTGCATTTTTAACTTATCCTTTCGTGGATAGATGGATATAAAAATTTGATTGGGTTCGTAATTCATTTGAGATAACGGATACATCTGTATATGAATTAACTTTGAATGAAGAGGAAAAACTAATTTCGCTCTATAATAATCTAGATTTAATTTCAAAACATTTGGAAGAGTAATTTAATTCATTTCGGATTAAAATTAGAGGCGATTATCTCATAATAGCCTAAAAAACTCTAAAAATATTGTTACAATTTTCAGCATCTTATTTGTGTGAATTTGAATTTTCTGTATTAACAAATGTAAAAATGAAAAGGAAAAAAAGATTGAGACTTTTAAATGAAAATGACGAAATGATAGAGGCATTATCATTTTTACGATCCAATATAAACAAAATTATCAAAAATCATCAAGCTCTAATTTAGTATTAAGTGTATTCTAAAATTAATTTGTAATTAATTACTAAATAAAAGTTTTACTGTCTTTGTTGTACATATTACTTTATTTAACACTAAAAATCTTTATCATAAATTGTTTCAAAAATAATGTGTTATAGATGAGAAAAATTGATTTAAATTTATTTTATTGTTAGTCGTCAAATTTTGAAATTGTTAAAAGTGTACCACAACGAGAAAAAAAGGTTGAGAATCACTGCTATAGAGAGTAGCATATTTTCTTATACTACTCATTTTTATCTGAATTGAATCATTTTTCTTGGTATAAAATGAGTTCCACATTTTTTCTTGTATACTGTAACGTTAAATGAAATTTCTCTTTGCATGTTAAAATGAAAAAAAATATTTTTGCAATATTTTGTAATTCTAACAATACACTATTTTAAGCAGATGTATGAATACCAAAGCAGCCAATTTTAATGAAAATTGAGATATTTTTCTGTCTGAAAATATATTACGCCTTTAATTCAGATTCGCGTACATTTGACTAAGGCACCCTTAAAAAGACTGACACCGCAAGTTAAATCTTGTCTAGTAAATGTTTTCGTAAATTTTTATGTAAACGTGCTTACTATATATTGGTGTTGCAAAATATGCTTTCATTGCACTCATATAATAAAACATTATGTAAACAAAATACAAATAGAAAAGCTTAAAATGCGTTATTTTTTAAAGATTTTTCATTTTTATTTAGTTATTATTTAGGGATGTGCTCTATCTTTCGTCTTTCCTATGTATCCCAGTATGAAACACACGACAACAACAACATTGGTGTTTCGAAATCTGCTTTCACTTCACTCATATAATAAAAAAATTATGTAAATATAACACAAATAGAAATGCGGTTTTTTTAAAAGATTTTTCTTTTTTTTATTTAGTTATTATAACGGATGTGCTCTATCTCTCATCTTTCGTATGTATCCCAGTATGAAATACACGACACAACAACATTGGTGTTGCGAAATCTGCTTTCACTTCACTCACATAATAAAAAAATTATATAGATAAAACACAAATAGAAATGCGGTTTTTTTAAAAGATTTTTCTTTTTTTTATTTAGTTATTATAACGGATGTGCTCTATGTCTCATCTTTCGTATGTATCCCAGTATGAAATACACGACAACAAAAACATACGGATGTGCTTTACGCACCAAAATTTCAGTTTCAATAACATTTAAAATGCACAGTATGCACACCAAAGTCGAGTTTTTAAAATTGATATTTACATATGAGTTGGGGTTTCTCATAAATTTTACTAAAGCAAAATGGTTCATAAAAATATTATTTTAATAAAATTTTTCTTTAGTTGCAGCCTTTATTCATATGCGATTGTATAAACTTAAAGATAATCATTTAATATTTTATCAAGTTTTTAAAAAATAATTTCATTCGATGAACTTTCAAAATATAAATAAATAAGTTTTCTTTAAAGACATTTTGTAATTCTGAAGCAAATAAAATTTTGTACGAGTTTCGAGCTTAAAATGTGCACAACTCTATGTGTCCTATAGAGGTCCAAGGGTGGCCAACCCGCGGCACGCGTGCCACAGTGTGGCACGGCAGAGTCGTAACAATGGCACGCGAAGACTTACAGAAAATTTTGAGAGTATAATAAAAATTGCATATATATATATATATATAAGAGAAATATTTTTTAATTTTAAATTTTTAAATGAAAAGTTTTTTTAAATTTTAAATTTTTGAGAATTTGGATATTTCCAGATTAGTTTACCAAGTTGCAATAGAGGGAAGGTTGGCGCCATCAAACTAGTTTAACCCCACTTATCGGTCCTAAGTCCGAGGTTGCACTTGGATATTTTATAATTTTTATCTTATACAATTTTAATTTCGCTTGAAAACGTTGATCTTCATTATTTTTATTCGCCATTGATATTTTGAAATGGGATGTCGTACTCTAGGATTAATATGATTTCGAATATTTGCTTAATTATATTTGTGTGAGGTGTTTTAAATATATTTAAATATGTATATATATATATATATATATATATATACTGGAATGATACTGCCAAATTTACGAAAAAATGTCAACTAAAGGAAATACTGTGTAAACTATTATACTTCATTTTGAACAAAGTGATCTAAATCGGACAATTTTATTGACGTTCTTATTTCTAAATCTTAGTGTCGTTCTTGTGTTAAAATAATTCATGCTCTTCTATGCTTTGCGTTTTGGTTATATTAAATATTAAATTTTATCAAAATGATTTTTATTTTGTCTTCAAAATGCTCGGTACAATTTAAATTTTACTTAAAAACAAAAATATTTTGATTTTGAAGTTTCCTTGTGCAATAAAAGGTCTCATACACGTTTTTTTTTGTTACCTTAATAATTTATTTTTTTAAAAACTACAGTTAAACAAGCATTTGAGTACTGTTATGAGAAAGAAAAATTGTACTTAAAAATTCAAAACGTTTCCTACTTTATTAATAATGCAACTCAAAACCTTTTATGCTAAATATTTTATTTTCAAACACGAGTAGAATTGCTTTAAAAATTACTTAAAATTTAAAATCACAAGGAGTATATGTAAAAGAAAAATTTAATAACACATAAAATTATGATTATTTTTAAACAATTCTGTGTATGCTATCTAAAGACTAGTATTAAAACATATTTGCTCTGAATTTTATACAAAACGAACAGAATAAAAAAGTTTAGAATTTTTTGCTCCTCGTTCTCTTAGTGTAAGATATAAAAAACTACTTGTCATCAGAAATTAGAATTTTTTAAAGAATTTTTATTGTGTGTTCCCTTTTATTCTTGTTTTATATATACTTTATTTCTCCGACAAAATAAGTGAATTTATAATTAATTAGGGTAATAAATGATGTATATATATATGTATAATGCTTATAAAATAAAATAAAAGTTTAGAAAAATCAGACATTCCATCATACAACGGGATTTAATTTCTTATTTAATAGTTTAAGATAATAATCTGAGAGTAGAAAAAAAGCCTGGAAGTCTGTGATTTTTAATAAGAAAAAAAATTCCAGTTCTAAAAATAAGCATGTGAACAAAATAATAAATTAGTCTGCTTTGAGTCATGAATTTAATAAATGAATGTTGAAAACAATAGTGTCTTAAGAAATAATTTTATGGAAGAAATGCTTTACTAAAAACTTTTACCGTTAAAGTGTTTTGAACTGTATTCTAAATAAAATTTCAAATATGAATACTTGAAAAACGGTTAAAATCTTCATTATTGTATTTAAATTCACTACAGAAACGTTTGATAAAAAAATACTGCGTGAGTCACATTAATAAAAGTAATATGGTATCAAATTCAACAATAATTTCTTTAAACGAAAGCTTACTACACTCTCCAAAAGTGAAATTGCAACACCAAGAAATATTGTATGTAGTGGTGGTGAGTGGAGATAAGTGATGACATGGATATGAAAATTGAATTTGCGCACGCATCTGATCACGTGGTACTTATATTCGGGCTACAATGTCCAGAAACTTTCCCTGGTCATAAACAGCATCTAAGGATTTGCGTAGCATTTACAATTTTCGAAGAGCGTAGAAAATGTCTCTAAATTATCAACGAGCTCAATGCCATCAGTGAGCGACTGGGCAACGTGACCATATTGTCAAACTCCATGAACTGGGCTTATCATTGCGCACAATAGCACACAACTTGTGGTGCACAGCGTGAGTACCATCCAACGTTGTGGTCCAAGGAGGGTCTACGTACACGCCGAAGAGGAAGTGGGACGCACAAGTGCACGTCAGATCACACAGACTGGCTTATTTGCCAATTGATTATTCGATACCCTTTCTCCATTGCACATTACATCTTAAGCCGGTTGCTTCCAGAAGCAGTTGGATCTGTGTACACACAAACCCTACACAATAGACTGCATGATGTACAGTACAGGGGTACTGTTGACCTCTTAACACAGGTCTAGACGTCTGGCGTTGTGTCATCATCATCGTATCTAGACAATTGAAGGGCATCGGGAATTGTTCATGGATAAATCTCGTATCTGTCCGTGGAGGAATGATGGCAGCCGATGGGTGTAGAGGCAATTTAGAGAAAGCTAAGAACCAACCCATTTTGCCGAGCGTCTAACCGGTCTTACACCGGAAATAATGTTTGACCACAAGACGCATATGGTACACATTGATGGCTGTTTGACAGCGAACCTCTACGTCTCAGAAGTTGTTGTTCTGTCCTTTTTGCAAGGAGCACCCAACACGGTATTCTAGCAAGACTATGCCAGTCCGCATGCCACACGGCGAACTTTAAACATCCTGAATGGATTTAACAACCTTCTCTGGCCGGCAAACTCTCCATATCTGAATCCTATCTAACACCTGTGGGATCTCATTGGACATGACAAGAACCGAGAATCACTGTTGCAAACCATAGATGATCTGTGCACAGCATTTGATGTAACTTGGCAACGGTTACCTCAGGCAACCATCAATGAACTAATTGATAGAATGCCTTGCCAGATTGAGGCCTGCCCGAGGTGGACACATTAGATACTGAAAAAATTGGCTTATAATTATTTTAGATGCCTGTTTTTTAATCACTTGCGTATCCACCTCACCACTATCGCTCCTGAAATTTACATGTCACTACATGCATTATTTCTTGGTGTTGTCATTTCACGTTTGAGGAGTATATTACAATATTTTTAAGGTTCAGATAGAGAAATTTATTTTCTCATAAAAAAATTCTTCATAAAGAACAGTTACCCCTCAGAGTTGTTCATGATATATAACACTGGAATTGCCAATTCTGTCCAAATTATATATCGTTTTACTTATCTTTTAAATATTCCAAAGGGTTTTCACATTCAAATTTGACCTGATTGAATGTTATTCTTTAACACGCTTTTATAAGTTTTTTTCCTTCCATCTTGAAATAGTTTTTTTTTTTTATGTAATAAAAATTTATTTTGAAATTTGTATTTTCAAGCATTTTTGTCCAATAAAGAATTCCGCACACATATGTTTTAAATCTTAAAATAAACGTAAATTAATATATCTACTTAATTCCTTTTCCGGAAGTCAGCATTTTTGTTTGTTTTTAATATATATCATTTACGGGAAAATAATAAAAACTAAGACAAAGAAAACACATTTTCAGTTACATTTTCAAACTCCTTACTAATAAGAAATGAAGTGAAAGGGTAAGTAAAGTTTTATTTGTTGCATAACTGCTGTCTTCCACAGAAACGCAAGTATATCATGCTTATCAGAACCAATTTTAAATAAAAAAGAAAAGTTTACTTTTTCTTGCGTGCTTTAAATTTCTTCTTTCGTCACGTTAGCTCGGTGAACACTCCAGAAGTTTCTGGCATAATAATATTGCCCATTACAATGCTCTACCTCACATAAAAGACCTCATATCTAGCTGAAAGATGACAAAGCTGACCCTATTATGCTTGAAAGCAAGGGGATATATTACAAACTGTAAACAGAACACTTATTTTGAGTTTCCACCATACGAGATATTGATCTCATTTGCATTGTTAGAAAACATTTCTTCCCCTGCAATACTGAATATATCTAAGCAATATTTTGTTAGAATGATATTCATCCGCGAAGAGTATGAAGTATAACACAATCTTTCTTTTATTTTTCTTTCTCTTTATATTTTTTGTACTACAGATCAGATATATTGTTCCTTTATTTTGACAAACAATTTTGCTTTTGATCTTTTAGAATAGTGAAGAATTCTTTAGAAAACAATTATTTCTAAAGCAATATAATGACAAAGAAAATTAATATTTTAAAAATATGTTAGAACTCTTTCTCTCTAGAGAGAAATTTTGGAGATGGGAATTTCTTTTGAATAGAGCAAACAAAAAAGAAGGGACACTAAAGCAAATTTATAAATCTATTCTAAAATGTAATTTTTTCTTCAAGACATTTTCTTTAAAAAAAAATCTTTGTGTATAAATTAAAGTAAAGTAGAATTCCTTTTGAAAAATACACAAAGATACCAGAATATAGACATGACATACTTAAATTTTTTAAGGCTTTTGTTCAGCATATGTATTATCATCACAGCTAAAATATATAATAGTAGGAAATTTTTTTCATCCCAAATTTTTACTGTATTTCGCATAAATTATCATCACAAATGAAGTGGACACTTTTAAAATCAAAGTTACTTAAACAGCAATCAAACAAATGCTTCGAATTATTAGGATAAATAATATTTTGTTTATTTTGAGTTAAAAACAAGAAACGCAACTTTTGCCTCAAAATTTCTCTTGAAAAAATATTCAATTGTTCGAACTTGGGTGCGTGATGGTATCGCAATACTCTAAAATGATCAGATATTTAAAAAAAACAATGAACAATGTCTCAAAAACATATTCCTAAATCACAGCAATAGTAAAATTTAAAGGAATTGTTTCGTAAAGAGAGATTTTGGTGTTTTTTCTGATGCCACCTGATCTCGACTGAGTCAGATCATTCATCCTGACCAGGGGCTAGATGTACGCCTGTCATTAGCCGCAGCTTTGAGCCCCATACAGGCAGTACGATTTCTCTTGTCGGTTCCACCCCAATTATGAGGGAGAACACCTTACTTTGCAAAATCCTCATAGACTTCCTTTTCACAGGAGAACCATGCGGGCCTTGATAGCGTAGTGCAGTGGTCCCCAACCCTCAAACCGTAGACCAGTAGCGGTCCGTTGATCAAATGGTACCGGACCTCTCAAGGAACATTACATTATTTATTTTAATTACTGTGGTGTAGTTATCTCGGGTTTTTGTGACTTTACATGGAAATCTATTTGTATTCCATGTTAAATCATTTTATATTTATTCTTTGGGGTAATTGCATTTTATTCCGAAGGCATATTTAAATACAATTAAATATTAAAGTTATTAAATCAGAACAAAATCTAAAATATACACAGTCAACGTTCCACCCTCAGTGGGCTGCAGTAAAATTATAAAACGATGACTGGACCGCGGAGATAAATAGGTTGTGAAGTACTGGCTTAGTGGTCAAAGTAACGGAGGACTCATGAATGGCTGGCGTGTCATGAATTCAAGCCTTTGAAAACTCTGTGTGCAGAGGAGGCCAGTGCACGTTAAATATGTCGAGACCCAAATGCCCTCCCGTTGGTGGTTTGGAATTTAGGAGAGGGGTGTCACACCTCAGATGTTGTCATCGTCACTTGACCATGGTTCAAAATTACGAGGTCCGTCACCAAAGGCTCTCGTGTAGCCGAATAGTGCGAAGTTAGTTTTCTCTCGCTCCGTCACAGGAGGACCATCTAAAATGGGTGGCATGAATATTTTGATCAGGAAACTAATTTAAATAACAAGTAAGGTTTCCTGAAATTGACTTAAATTTTAAAAAGTATAAAAAATATTTTTAGAGTTATTCAAATTACGTTTTTCTAATATTCATTTTAATTTTCTTTAATCTTATCATCATCTCTTATTCAATTACATTAATTTTAAAAAACATATATATACATATACTTACGTGCACTCTCTCTATATATTTACCGTAAATACACATGCATATATATTCACGTGGATCTGCACACATTAATGTTAAGAAAGCAGAATTATAAATTAAATAACGCAAGAGTGGAGTCAGAGAAAAATGTTAACATTTTATTTGAAACCTAATATATAAAAAAAACATTAAAATCTAAGCTAAATCTGAAGATAAAAAACACACATTGAAATACAAAATTTGCACACAATATTAATATTTTAACAGAATCATTCTAGTTAAAATTATTCTGTAATATCTTAGCTCAGCTTAAGAGAGAGATATATATAAAGATAGAGAGAGATAAAGAGAGAGGGAGATAAAGAGAGTTTGGTATTTTTTCATTATACAGGGGATAAATTGAATTTTACTCTCATATACTTAATTCTCTTACAAACAAAAATGAAATTTGTGTTGAGGGTATATATATATATATAGAAAACTACACAAACCTCTTTCTTTTACCAACTTTACGACTCCTTTATAAGTCTTTGATATTTTTTCTTTAACTTATGGAATTAAATCAAAGATTTAATATTTTTCCTTACGTAACAAGCGCAGTTTTATTGCATTAAAAATCAAATTACGAATTTAATAGCATACCATTGCTTAATAGCATACCCCTGTTAGAATTCCTCTTTCTATTTCTCTTAAAAACTTAAGTTAATAAACACACTTTACTTGCATTTCTGCAAGTGTATATTTATATATTTATCACGTATCTATTTTATAAAATCCAATGAGACACATTTGAAAATTATGAAAACCTAAAAACATGCCACTATTTTCGAGAGAGAGATTTTATATTTCATTTACTCTCTGATACTTTATTGTGACAATATATATTTAAAAATAATCATTCATAAATATATAAAGTAACTTAGTTCCTCTAAATTCAGCAAGTTTAGCTGAAACAAGCTGAATTTATATTTTAACATCTTATAAATCCAGAAAATTAAGGTATAATTTAAAGAAAAAAATTATCTTTTTAGTAGATCATCATGGTAATATCGTGAAAATATTTAAATCTTACGTCAAAGCCATAATTCCTTGAAAAATTGATAAAAATTAAATTAAGGGAAAAATTAAGAAAAGGTTGGAAACTGCGATTATAAATACAGTTTGCTTCAAAGTTAACTTTTAAAATGAAAGAAATTTTCCATAATTAGCTTATATTTTCAATGTTTTAAAAATATTCATATTAAGCAAATTTAACTTTTATTTATATTATGTTTATTAATGACTGTACACGAAGAAAGACACTTTGCGTTAAGACAAAATATTTATTTAAAGTTACTTTAAATCGATTTTCTCCAGTAAAGTAACAAACTTTTAATTTAAAATGGCAAAATACCACCAGTGTAGGAATGATAAAATTAAGCACTATTCAACTTAAATATGAACTTCCATTCAAGCACTAAAGCAAATGAAATTTTTTTTTGTTCTTTTAAGAAAATTACTTCATAAGTAAACATCTAGTTAGATTACTCCAAATTTTGTTTAAAAAAGGGGAAAAAATTACTTGTTTAAACATCCTTAAGCAAATACATCTGAACCAGAATGGAAAGTTTCATTTTTAAGTAATGTTTTGGAAAGAATTTAAGCGATGAAATTGTTTGTGAAACGTTGCAAAATAGATGAGCTGCTCAGTTCTGAATCAACGAAAGCAAGGGAGAGATGAAGAGTATTCTAGAAAACTTTTCTTAACGAGTAAGAGGGAGAGAAATTCTACAAAACTTTGATTTTTAACAAAGAATCACATTTTGAATTACTGATTTCAAGAAAAGAAAGTCTTACTGTTTCACAAATTAGGGATACGAAAAAGACAAAAGGGGGCTCTGTTGTTGATTGTAGATGTTTTCACCAATATTTTCTCGAAATTAAACTTTTAGGTAGAGTTAAGTGATTTGAATTGTGCTCTATAGATACAGTGGAGCACAAAAGAGTTGATGCAATTGCAATTTTTTATAAAATTTAATGTTTTTGACTAATAAAAATTAATGTATCGGAATCGTAATTTTTTTTATTATATCTGCAATGTATACTCATTTAAATAACATAGTAAATCTTTAAAACATGAAATAACTTTTTTTAAAATTAATAATAAAAAAGCTACTAAAATTACACCAAGTCTTCTTTCACTTAAAAAATTCTCAGCATAGCTTTAAGGATTGCATTTGTTTCTTAATTTAGTATGTAAGATATTTTTAGCGCCCACAACAACTTTTAAAAACATCTTGGCATAGATTTAATCAGCTTTTTGTAATTTCTGCATCGATGTTCCTCCATGAATCTGGGATTATTGTTTTTACTTCCCAATTTGTTTTTATATGTCTTGATCAAATTCTCACCAAATGTGCTCTACTAGGCTTAAGTCGGGTGATTTAGATGTTTTCAGAATTTGAGGGTAGTTATAAAGACACCAGCGGCGTACATTGAGAGCGGTGTGCTTGGTGTCATTATCTTGTTAAAAAATGAAGTCGTCACCAATATCCAAATTTTGGGCGGATAATTTAAAATTGCTCTTTAAAATATTTAAATAGGGCTCATGGTTCTAATTATCATAAAAAAATACCAAATTACTTAATTCTAATTACACCCCCACGCTAGAACACTTTCATTTCTATGCAAAAGCATAGAAATGTGGAGGTGTTCTTGTTCTACAAAATTTTTGGAATTAAGTTCCTCGTTTTTTCTTGTAAACCTGGAACCCAAAATGATGAATTTTCTGTCATTCTAACCTTCTGTGAATTTTCTAATTTGTTGTCAATGTTGAATTTTCAGAAACTTAATTACAAGAATCTAGTTGGGACAGTGCAGAATGGAGGTGGAGATGTTCTTGCAGGGGGGTAAATCGGCTTCATGAATAAGTAATTTGGTATTTAGAGTCATGAGCTCTATTTGAATATTTTAAAGAGCCATTTTAAACTATCCGCCGGAAATTTGGATATTGGAGAAGACTCCATTTTTTAACAAGATAATGACGATAAGCACACCGCTCTCAATGTACACCACTGGTATCTCTATAACTGTCCACAATTTCTTAAAACATCTCCTAAATCACCTGATTTTAACCTTGTAGAACCATGGTTTAGTCTATTTGGTGAGCCCAGTGGTGCTCATTTGGTGAGAATTTGATTTAAAAAAGAAATCAAGACGTATAAAAACAAATTGGGAAGTAAAAACAATAATCCCAGACTCATTGAGGAACATCGAAGCAGAACTTACAAAAAGCTGATTAAGGTATCCGACTAGGTTGAAAACGTGCTTTTTAGGTGTTAGATGTTGTTTGGGCCATTAGGGAAAAAATAAATATAATTATTGAGCAAGTAGGACTAATACATAAAACTAGAAAGTTTTTTAAGTTGTTTTTACAGCGCATTTACTTTATCTAACTTATAAAAATATTTTTTAAATGCGTTTTTGAAGAATGAAATTTTTGCGATAATTTGTGCGCGAAAAACGGGATATCTCCAAAACAATCGAATCAAATTCAATGAAATTTGTAACATATATGTTATGGGCCTTTCAGAGTGTAACAAACCGCAGGTTTTAAGACACCTACATTTAATCACATTTTACAGTCATTTTTAGCTTAGAACATGCATTAATTTTGATGAAAAATCGTTAACATGAAATTTAAATGCTAATAAAATATTTATTTCTTAAAATATTCTTTATTCTGCAGTTTGTGACACTTCAGAGGGATCAAGAAGCATATCAATGAATTTAAAATTGTATAATGTGCAATTTGTTTTTATAAATGACGTTTTTCTTAACTTTAAAATTTTTGCTAAAATTTCATAAAAATATTTTTTTCAAGAAAAAAGTTTAATACATGTTATTTATTTAATAATTATGACTTTTTAAGCCTATTTATGCTCTTTAAAACAAATTTATTCTGAAAATCAATTTTTGAAAAACTGGTCTCCAACCTAGTCGGATACCTTAAATCTATACCAAGACGCTTAAAAGTTGGTGTGGACGCTAATGGATATCTTACTAAGTGCTAAATTAAGAAACAAATAAAATATTTAAAGTTTTGTTGAGATTTTTTTAAGTGTATGAAGACTTCCGTGGTGTAATTTTTTAGTAGTTTTTTTATTATTAATTATTTTCAAAATAATAGTTATACTATGTTTTAAAAATTGATTATCTTATTCCATTAAGAACAAGTTGCAGATATGATAAAAAATTTACAGTTCCTATATATTATTAATTTTTAATAGTCGAAGAAATTGAATTTTTTAGGAAATTATGTGTGTGCAAGTGTACGAACACTTTTGCTGTCCTCTGTATATTTGACATTAAAATACGTTATTAAATGTTTTATTTATATGATACAAACAGATAAAAACACGAAAAATGGAGTAAATCACATTGTATTTAACTTAATTTGATAATAATCATTACACATATATATCACTATATTTAACACTGCCCATTATCGAAAACTACTAACTAAGCAACACTGTTTGTGCATACTGTAGCGAACCATTATTACTAAGTCCAGTTACTTCAGAGATCAAAACCATTGATGACGTCAGAGACAAAAAGCTGATACTGACTGTCTTATTGTAAAGGGGGGGGGGGAGGACAGGTTTTCTCTGAAATCCATTTCCCCTCCGTTCCGAGAAAAACCCCTCAAGAAGGACATGCGCGGAGTGGTCCCTCGCTTCCAGCCGGAAGCAAGGGAAGAAACGTGGTCTGTAGAGTAAAATTGTGTGTTAGACTTTTATGTAATTAAATTTATATATATGTCTCTAGCCTCACTGTGTATTTTAGTATCCAATACGTCACAATACTTGAAAGTTTGTTTTGTATTTCAACAAATTAAGGCGATATGGTACCCTAAAAATCATTATACTGTCGAAAATTTTTTATTGGCTTATTTGATACCTCGAATCTTTATAAACATGCCTGCAAAATTTCAAAACTTTACCTGCATTTTTTATCAAGATATGAAGCAATATTTGATGCTAGACAGCAACTACCACGCCCACATTTCAGATTATCTACTAGAAAAGAGCCTGATAAAAATGAATTAATTATTTTTCTACCACGCGTAAATGAGACTGACAATATATATGCAGTAACAAATCATTTCAAGAAAAATTGTGCAATTCATGCAAAAATTCTATTTTGTGAATTGTTTATTGAAGAGCAAATGGATTTGGTCAAGATTTAAAGTTTGTGCGTGCTTTTTATAATATTATTATGAATGAAATTAAAACTTCAAAACGGATTCTCCCAAAGCACAAATATTAAATTTCATTTTGATAACTCAGATAATTAAAAATCTAATTCGCAAGAATAGAAAAACTCTCCCATTTTTATATATTTGTTTTTGGTGATATCTATATATATCCCAAGTGTGGGAAATTAAACACTTTCTTATTAAAATATTTTAAGATATTTATTTAAACAAAGCACATATGCAGTTCTTCGATTTTGATATATTTTACCTATAAATTGCTATTTGATTTTGCTTTCATTCGTGTACAATATTTAACATGCGAAGGCTTTTAAAATCATGGAAACACAAATAAAGGCATAAACATCTTTTGTACATGTTGGGCATTAGCTCTGAGCATGGAATTAGCTCTGAATTGTGTGTATCTATTTGTTTTTTATAATTATTAAGATAAAGTTTTATGAAATATTGATCTTTCATTCGTTTTCTTCTATATATTCATTATGGCATTATACCGTTTAATTGTTATACATTTGTGCAATTTTTTATAGTAAGCAGTTTTAAATAAGCCAATTAACATTTCATAAAATTTCAGACTATTCGATGAATATTATATCTTGCTATTCATGGAATGAAAGCTTCAAACTCGTATTTTTCCATGTTGAATTTTTGTACAAATAATATCATTCAAAAAACTAAGGCTTTTTTGATAATTGAAGTATGGGATTGAAATTTTTATACATGTTCTGAAATGTATGTTTTGTAAAACTGTGCATGGAATTAGCTCTAACAAGTTTAGTACTTTTCTAAAAAATTTCAAAATCAAAATTAATGTTTTTTTGAGAATTTTTGGTAGTTTAACTATAAAAAAATTAATAAAAAATTAAAGAGCAGCAGCAGAAAAAATCCAATGCACAGTTTTATGTAGTATATTATAAGGTACTAGGAAAAAAAATTTTGAAACAAAAGATACTTATTTAAAAAAGCCTTAGAAATTTAAAAAATGTTTAAAAAAGTCCAAAAAAATTTTAATTTTACAAACATTTTGCAACAAATTAAAAAAAATTATAATTATTAAATATTAACCTTTATAAAACACAATTAAAAAAAAAGATAAAATATTAAAAATAAAAAATATTTGTGAAGACCAAAAAAAAAGATTGTGTGTACCATATTGCCTTAATAGAACAATAAAACAGATATCAGTGACGCCTCTCATAATTCAAAAGATTTGTGCCTCTTTTTCCGAGCTTCCCCATCAAGTTTGAGGCAGGGTTAATTATATAACGCATACTAGCAAGCAATCACCTTTAATGAAAACATGTAAACGTATGCTTTTATTCAAGTAAACATTATTTTGAACCTTTCGTTGCAAACTAGAACTGTGCTGTAAGGGATGTACTGGAATTAATTTTGTTAAAAATACATAAATTCTAACCCAGTGTCTTAAAGAAATACTACACTGTTCGAATTCATTGGGATTAAATGGTTAAAAAATGATCTTTTCTAAGCCCCTAGCTTTTTTAGAATTTTTTCAATTCTTGGAATAATTTTCTGTTTGAGCCCACATTTTCCTTCCAAGTGGTCATGGTCGAGAGCTTTAGAATAGTTATTGTTTATTCTTTTATGAAGGATTAACTTCTTAAGAACATCGTAATTAGAAGCAACAAGAGGTTATTACAGTAAACTGCATGTTTTTGAACCATGGTCAAGTGACGAGGACAAGACAAAAGTTGGCACTCCTCTACCAACACGAAGAATTTAAGCTCTATTAGATTTAACATGCATAAACTCCTCCGTACGATTAATTATTATTAACATCAGGACAGGAACCCCGATTCGACAGAAAACACGCCGATCATATATACGCGACCCTCACCCCTTAGGGACAGTCATAAGTTAGTGTCACAGGTTTAGATACGATTTCACTTAGGACACACTATACGAGATGATGAAGGGCACTGCAGGTTAAATAGAGTAAGTATTCTTGTCACTTGGGTATGACTTAAAATTTCGACCAATAACTTACATCAATAACCCTTGTGTGTCCCTGTTGCTGTTGTTTCTTATTCCACCTGATCTCGACTGCGTCAGATCCAGGCCCACGAAATTCATCATGGTAAGGGGCTAGAAGTACGTCTGTCGTTGGTCATAGCATTGAGCACCATGCAAGGGACAGTATGATTTAGCTCGGTTCCATCCTAATTTTGAGGGAGAACACTCTGGGAGATGGTTAGGAGCCTCTCACCTCTCTTCCCTTTCCACCAACGTGAGGAATTGCGGCTCGATGGCTCGATTCCCCCATGCCTCAAAGACACTAACAATTACAAACAACCATGCCTTCTCCGAGATTCGAACCCAGGCCTTATGGCACAGCAATCAGCGTCGCTAACCTCTATACCGAATGGGTGACAAATTTCGACTACATAGACTTACATTGAAAAATATGCTATTTGCGTAAAAATCCCATAATAAGTTAATATGATTTGATGACTCTAAAAGTAAATTCTAGCTTTTGATGTCATTTTTATCACAAAAGTGGCTTAAAATAAAGAAAAGTCATTAATAATCCATTTTCGCATTCATACATTTCAGGACAGTAAGTTTGTGTTAGTAAGTGAATATTAACGCCACACTTTTCAGCTACTCAAGGGCTTTTGATGACGGACCTTGTCATTTTGAACCATGATCAGGTGCCAAGGTCGGCATCTGAGATAGCACCCCCTCCCTCCGCCTCTTCTAATTTCTACACCACACCAACAGGAGTACGTTTGAACCTGGATATATTTAACGAGCATCGGCCCCTTCTGCACGTTGAGTCTTCATCAAAACAGAAAGCAACGAGCAGTGAAGATGTAGCCAATCAGAGGCCTTTGAGCCTCTTGCGTGAGTGAGTGAATATTAACGTCATATTGTTCAGATATACACGAGGGCTTTTTTCGACTGACCTCGTAATTTTGAGCCTTGGTCAAGTGACGAGGACGAAACTTAGATGGCACCCCTCTCCTAACTACCCCACCACACCTACGGGAGGACGTTCAAGCTCTTGACAGATTTAACGTGCATCGTTCCCCTGCACAGTGAGTCTTCAGGGGTACTGGGATTGAACTCATGACACGTCAGGTATGACGATCCGATACCTTGACC
The DNA here is from genome assembly GCA_019973975.1 of Trichonephila clavata. Classification (NCBI taxonomy): domain Eukaryota; kingdom Metazoa; phylum Arthropoda; class Arachnida; order Araneae; family Nephilidae; genus Trichonephila; species Trichonephila clavata. The sequence continues at coordinate 305,541 of BMAO01001575.1, read as the reverse complement.
ACTAATCTACTGTGGCCTCTAGCAGCCTCTTATAAAAGCCTTTGATTGGCAAAATCTTCGCACTGAGTTGTCTACACTTTGGGTGGCTGCGATAGCCAAATGGTCATGGTATCGAACTAGAGGCCGGCATTCTCGAGTCATGGGTTCGAGCTCCATTGCTACATAAGACCTTCCTCGTGGAGAGGCTGATGCACATTAAATATGACGTGGTTTACTGTCCTCGCGTTAGGGAGATGTGGATGTAAGTTTGGATGGGATGGGATGTAAGCTTGGGTGTCTCCTCGTCACTTGACGAGGATTCAAAATTACGAGGTACGACCCCAATAGCTCTCGAAGTTAATAAACTCTCACTGACCTTAGAAGGCCACAGTTCGAGTGCTTTTGTTCGAGAACTCGTGGCCTTCCTTGTCGATGCGCTGGTTCTAAACTTAATGCCAGTAAGGACCCGTCTTGTAGAGGGCCGATGGACGTTAAATCTATTCAGGCATAAAGTCCTGGTATTCTAAAGTCCTCCTACTGGCGTGGTATGGAAGTTAGAAGAGTAGGGTGCCAGTTTAGGTGTCGTCTTCGTGACTTCCCTTAACCGTGGTTCAAAATTACGATGTTGTTACCAATAGCCGTCGTATGCTTCATAGTGAGATGTAAATTAAAATCAAGTCATCATATTGCTTACTACCTTGATGTGAATGGGACTTAAGCCAATGTCTTGATTCCGCTCAAGATTCGACATGTAGAATAATGAAGATTGTTTTTTTTAAATCTAAAAATGCTTCTCAATTCTACTGAGGTGTGGAAGTTAAGATAGCAATTTATCAGCTCAAGTGCTTTCCTCGTCACTTGATCATGGTTAAATTATGGGGCAAGTAACGAAACCCTCTTTCAGCTTCTCGTGCGAAGTGTATTCAAACCAATCAAATATCTCAAACAACAATATTCCTCTAAACATCTCAACTCCTCGACTGCGGTTTGGCGCCAATCGAATCTCCAGGATCTAACGAGAGTTAGTTCTTACGACTTGCTTGAAAGATAAATAAATGTAAATAATTTCTGTGTAATAAAAGCCAAATTGACTTGCATAGTTTTTATAACGTTGCTAAATGTCATAAAAAAGGATTTACTTTTGATAAAAGCTTCGTTTGTGTCAAGTTTATACTTAATAACTTCTCAGCCCCTGACAGGATCTTCATTGTAAGGAACAATGCAGGAAGAAGACACAAAAGAGGCAATCATGTTTCTGAGCCATAAAGAAAAGTTAATATCTTCACATAATTGAAGAAATTACGAAGAACTTAACTTTAAGCCTCAGAGTCCTTGGGGCATAACGATGTTTTTTATGCCATACAAACTGGACAAAAGTAACTCGTACGAAAGCTTGATTTTTAAGTCGAGTAATATTTATTGTGTAAAGAATTCAAAAATATTGGACAGCTTTGTTATGACGAATTGGATTCGGCATTGAAAAGAGCCCAAGTTCTTAAAAATGAAGCTGGTAAGTTATTTAATTTTTAATTGTTCTATGTTGTATTAGCGCTTAAATTTAAGTTAAATACATGTTTCTTTGCAATTTAATGGCCTGTGATATTAAAATGCTACGAAATGTAATAATACACTCAACTGTTAAAGTTCATCAGTATTTATTAGCATCATTCATTGCATTTTGTTTATTTTGGGGAATTATCTATATATCAGGGATCGGCAACCTTTTAGCTGTGATGGGCCAATCCATTCTTCCAATGTGATCCAGTGTGCCACACAGTAGAGCATTTTTGAAGCAATTAGATTCCCATGATAATACATGCAGAATTAGAGAATAGAGGTCAATAACTCGGATTTACGCTTTTATTATGTCTTAATTTTGCATCATTTAAAGATATTTCTTAACATAAAAATAAACATAAAATATAAATATTTCTTTATCAAAAATATACAAAAATTTAACTTATGCATTTATTATATATTTTTAAACATTTCTTATAAAACAAGAAATAGACAACGTAAAATATAAGTATTTCTCTTCATTGTAGTTAAATAAAAAGATAAATAAATTTTTAATGCAAAACTTTGTGTTTTCACCGCTTAACTTTCATATCGCAAAATAGTATAATGCGTGACTTTCAATTTGACACTATTCTGAGCATTTAGTTATTAATTAATCTCTTTGCGAACTCGAAATATTTTTCGTATGAGTACAAGATTTTTTACTGTGATATATAGAACGAAAGGCGAAAAGCAGAGTATATGCAATTTTCGCTTCAAACTATTAAATCTCTCCAGCTATGACATTCAATAATTTACAAAGTAGCTGTAAATTTAACCTGAGAGATACCTTTTAGATATTTTCGTAATTCTGTAAATGTATCTAATTCTGTGGATGTTTGCCAAATAAGTCCATTGCATATTTATCTACTTCCATCCACTTAAAAATTGACAAATTTGTTGAGTAGTGCAGAGTGCTACTGAGAATTGTACCGCGTGCCACAGGTTGCCGACCCTTGATCTATATTATGATCTGCATTTCTTTTAAGTAGTTCTCATATTTTGAGAATTTTCAGATTTAGGCGTGCGGTACTAGAACTAAATCGTAAGGAAATAAATGTATTATTTTGTTCATACTTCTGTAATAAGGAAATTACATACATATACTCTCAAAAACTTAATGGACTCTTCTATGTTCATAAAATTATGCTTACAACCTATTGGTTAGTCACTTATTGAAGTAAACTAATTTGTCTAACTGGTGGTCATATTTTCTATTTGATAAAAATAAGAGTATCTTTACTTTACCATATATGTCTAGTTTACAAATTAGACAATTCAAGTGTCTGACACCATTTATGACAGCTTTCACTCGTGATAAACTTAATTTCAGTACTTTTTTGATAGTTGGGGCTCGAATTTCATAAATTTGGTATCGGGAAGAGACATAAGATTATTTTTGTTTTGTTGACGAAGCAAAAAACCAAGAATATAAACAATGAACCTAAAAAAATTAATCACCTGGCTTTGTTAGATAAATTTGTACCCTTTTAAATTGTACCCAAATATTTCTAAGGTCTCATTAGAATGCTTAGAATTTTTTTATTTTTGACAAGGAATTGCGAATTGAAAGGATTTGTAATTACTGCGCATTTTTAACTAAATAGTATAATGCAGGTATTCAGCTATATATTTACATGTCTACAAAGTTTCTGTGAATCTAAATTGTGTGAATTATAACTTATTATAACCTTATCTTAATTATAGAGTAGAAATTTGGATAAGCGTTTATTTAAATCTTTTGTCAGTAGCATGAGAAATGTCACATTTAATGAATTCGATTACAAAAACGAATGTTAACTAATTGTCTAATAAAACGTCTGTTTTTAAACTATAGCAATGATTAAATATTTTATGATCAATATTTTCTACGTCTATTGTTTCTAAAATTTTTATTACAAAAGTAATATATTTAGAAACCTTTTTTGTTTGTTCATATTATTGTTGATATAGCATTCTTTTAACTCTTTTCTTATACAATCAGAAGAGTCCATTCTAAAAAAGTTATTAAATTTTAAATTTATTATTATAAGAGTTGTTTGGTAACGTTTTCTGACATTATAAATAATGCATTAATTTTCATTTCAATTTCTAATATTTTCAAAAGATTTTTAGCTTTCTATTGTCTTTAATAAATGAACACTAGACTAAAATAAGACTGTTTTTATAAAGAACTAATATATGATACTGAAAGAGTTTGAAATTTTCAGATTTCAAAGAAACTAATTTTTGTGTAAAGAAAAACAATTATAGATTTATAAAAATGAATTGCTTTTTTATTTTTGAATTTCTCTTTAAAAAAAGGAATTAGATTAATTCCATTTGTTTAGCTAACTGCATCAATTTAAATAAATCGATTCGCATTGCACTTAAAAATTTTTTTTGGTACTTGTGTATAAACTCTACACCATTGGTGACTTTTGGCGATTTTTAACTGACCATTGGCGAATTATAAGTTGAAAATGTAGTAATTAAGCTGATAATGAGTTCATAATGAACTAGGATCTCACAACCTGTAATTTCTTTGGTAATAATGCAAGTACAATACTTTCTATACTCGTCCAAAAAATATCATTCATTGAATGTTCTTCAAAATTGTCCTTCAGAGTTATTTAATATCTGCGTAACGAATAGCGATTCAAAACGAATTTTTCATGTTTTTGTTAACCAGCAGAAGCGTTTCCCTACGTTGTCCCTCGCTGTCTAATTATAGTTTCTATTTTTCAATGTTATGCGACATGTAAAAGATCCCTTGAGTGTGTATTTGGTTTGGGTTTAAGCCAAACAGGCCCTCAAGGGATCCGTTTGGGACTCAGCAAAATTAAAATCCTAGAACAAGTTTGCATCGTAAGAGCTGAGGTGCTTTCCTCTGAGGAGGAAACTGAACGTCATATTTACTTGCGGCAATTGGTACCGCACTAAAATTGATACCAGCTCCCGAGGAATGTACTAGGTCTGCAATTGTAAGAATACCAATTCCGCAGCTCCATTGGGAAAAAAAAAAGAAAATATATTTTTCAATGTTTTTTAAATAAGTTGAAATTGTTAAGCAAAAATTGAACCTGTATGAAATTACCTCGTTATTGTTTCTATGTGACTTTCTAATTCGAACGAGGTAACCTATGTACCGTATTTATTTGAATGTAAGTCGCACTTTTTTCCAATGTTAATTCTACTGAAAATTGGGTGCGGTTTAGAATCGAAGGGGGGAAAATTCGTTGGATTGAGGAAATTGAGCATGATACTGACGGTTAGTGTAATTACAGGTTGTTGAATGTATTTAAAAGTTCTTAATACTTGTAAAATATATTATTCCCTTATTAGTTCTCATTCTTTTTTTAAAAATTGTGTACATTAGATATCGATAAACCTTTATACACTATTTTCCCAAATGCATGTTGAAAATTTTGGGTACGGCTTAGAATCGAGACGATAGCTTAGATTCGATTAAATTCGGTATATGCATTACATAAACTTAAGTATATTTTTGAATGATTATTTGGAAAAGCTACAATTACTTTTACATAAAAATCAAAACTTAAGTGCAGAAAATGTTGATAATGCTTAAATGGATGCATAATTATGCAATTTATCTGATGCAAATGAGTTGCTTTAAGTATCATTAAAATGTTTACAATGTTAATGCACGGAATAAATTTTGTATTACTTTTTCCAATGAGTTTTTTAGTCTTTTGGAAATCCCTTTAGTCTCGAAGGACTTAAAACCTTGAATCTAACTTCGCCAAAACGGCGTCTTTATGTAAATAGCGGTGGTAGCCATCTAGCTTTTCCCCCCATTCTATTGATTTTAGTTTAATTCGATAACTGTTTATGCTCGGGGTGCAGCCTGGTAAAAAGTCACTTGAAAATCTGGCAGTGAGTGATGAATCACTGCTAAACTGCCATTCATTCAATAAATTATTCACTCATTCCAATTCAATATTACAGCATGTGAATAAATCACTCGTTCCTATTCTGAGTTTATAAAGTGAAATAACTCCGTAAAATGACTGTGGTTTTCGCAAGTAAAGTTAATATTTGTTTATGTTCCTCACTTGGCATGGTTGTGGAATTGTGATCATAGGTCCTCGGATGAAGTAGGATTTTTGTTTCTTAACAGAGACTCAAAACTTAAATTTGTCATCAACAACTACTGTGTAAATTAAATAAAATTAAACACACATGCCTAGTGTTAAAATCGAGCACCGAAAAAAAGTTTTTTTTCTAATTTTTAACAAGTAACTATTAAAAGTACATATATTATATTAAAATCTTGACACTACTTTAAAATTAGAAGTACTGGGTGTCTATAATTAAACTTGAAATTTGCGAGCCGTCTATAGCAAAAACTAATTAGCGGAATTTCATGAAAATTGGGTAATGGCAGATTGAAGTGATGAGAATTTTATCAAGGGGAAAAAACGATTTTCAAAAACCACCCCTAGGTGGCGTATCATAGCTTTATTGAGAACATATAAATAACCTTCAAAAGTTTACAAAACATGCTTGATATGCTGTCCACCATTGTCTGCTACCATCTGAAAGCGTAAAATCTCGTGTTCGACCGTTGAAAGCAGTCTGAACTGGAGAACGTTACGCGCATGGGCATTCTATGCTTTCTTTAAGGTCGGATAGAAATGTGATGGGATCACGGTAGACCATGGCCTTGAGGTATCCCTACATCCAAAAGTTGCAATGATTCAAGTTGGGGGATCTAGAAGGTCAAACTGTAGAAAAATGCAGGCTGATGATTCTGTCGTCACCGAAATGGCGGCGGATCACTTGTTTCACACAACGGGGATGTGTGGAGAAGCATCATCCGGCATAATCACTGTGGTTGTATCCCATCGCCTTGTCTGCTACTTCCAAATAGTAGAAGACAATGGTGGACAACATATCGAGCACGTTATGTAAATTTTTGTAGATTTATGATTTCAGTAAAGCTGTGATACGCCACCTGGGGTGATTTTTGAAACTCGTTGTTTTTCCCCCTAGATAAAACTCCCATCATTTCATTCCTGTCATTACCCAATTTTCATGCAATTCCACTGTATAGTTTTTACTATAGATTGCTCGCTAATTTCAAGTTTATGGACACCCGGTATAACAACAAATGCCTATCATGAAATGAATCTGGGTTTTTTTAAAAGCTTGAAAATATAATTGCAGGCGTAATAATAGTGAAAAAGGGACAGATAAAAACCTATTTTTGTGACATATGTAACCATAATAAAAATCAGATATTTCTATTTTCATGCATATTTAACTAGCATGCATACATTTGATAAATACTTTTATATAGATACGCATATTTGTCTTGATGTCAAGAAATCAAAATACAATAAAATCTGCCGTTAACTTATTTAATTTGATAGATCTCAGAAAATAGCGCTCTCATTAAGGTTTACTCGGATTGTTTCGCATTCTTATTTAATACATAAACGGGATAGCTTCAAGACAGGAGATGTTAGTTCAAGTCTTGATATCACTGAAGACCATTTGGAAGGGTGTGGAAGCTTAGAGTGAGTTTTCAGCTCAGATATCTTCCTTTTTGATTGATCGAGGTTTAAAATTACGACGCCTGTCTCTAATAGCCCCCGAGTAGCTTCAAAGGGTGACGTTAATTAAAGAACAAATAATCAAATCCTCTCAATACCAGCGCGTCGCGTGAAATAATGGGTGACTATCTAAAGTAAAGCTCAGTTGTATTTAAAACATTTCGCTTTGATTGTCCTTTATTTGACTTAGATCAAAATTGTGAATTTCCTTGCTAATAGTTCTTATTTAGCCTTGGTGCCAAGTTCATAATGACATTGCACGAAATGGGAGATACAAATGAGATTTTCTTCGATAATGGTTCATAATTATGAAGTCCGTAGCCTACAGCTTTTGTTATGATGCTTTAGTTTTGCAAACTTTTTGAAGTTACTTCAAAAATTACCACGAATAAAAACTTTACATTAAAAACTCACGGCTAGCATAAACTTTAAAAAAATTAATGGCTTACATAAATCATAACTTACATAATTAAAAATTTAATAATTGTAACATTTAATATAACTTGAGTGATAAAATGTAAATATACAACTCGATAAGCTCGAAATTATCTAAAATGAAGTATATTCATGGCGCTATATATTCTAAATAACAAAATGGTATATTCTTGATATGAAACGTATTTGTTTTTAGTATAAAAATACAAACTCTATAGAAATGTTTGAAATACAATCTACGAGCCCTCAGTGTATGGATTACGTGTTCGATCTAAAAGATTGGAAAACTGATCTACCAAGAGCTCAGAATATTCTAGATCGATTTTACGTGCATTTTATCATTAAATTGGAAATGTTTTCTTCAGTCAGAAAACACTTTTTAAAAAAGTTTCCCTTAAAGAAACTAGCATTAACTGGGGAGTTGTTTTTATGGGATAAGGCTCGTTGTTGCTGATTCTTTGATGGATTTTTCATGTTGCTTCTAAATTTTTTTATACCGAACGAAACCTTGCTTAAAGAAATATTTTAATCTATTGAGAACACTAACTCGTCACAATAAAAAACTCTTATTTTATTATAAGGCAATATTAGGAATAGGAAATCAAATAAGGACGGTTACCTAAGACAAATCGTACATTAACTTCTAACAATCAACTTAAGTAGTGCCCACAAACAGATCTAAAAAGAAACTGCTCGGAAAAACGCAATCTAAGAACGGTTGTTTGAGTCCCGTGGCTTCTATAAAAGACTTCATGAAAGGAAATCAATTTCAAGAGCTGTCTCCTGAGTCTATCATCGTGGCAGGTCGGCGCAAGGTTTTATTAATGACTCAAAGATGCTGAGAGGGGGGAGATCACTAAGAAAGTAGTAGTAACTCGACAGCGTATCTTCTTTACACAGTCTTTCTTGAACGGTGTATGATACATCATGGCTTAATGCAGTAAATAATGGAATTGAACCTGAGGGTGCGTGAACTTTCCAATCAAGTGGGAATATACAGAAAAGTGATATTTGAAAATATTTCACCACAATTCTACTTTGAAAGATGGTGCACCTCAATGAAAAAAAATCGGCCTTTTTTCGGAGAACACTTGCCACTGCCCAGTTCAATTCGCTTACATGAGAAAGCCATTAATCCAAATCACCGACCACTTGCTGTGATTGCAGTTAGGTCAGTTGGTTATGCGTTATGAGACCTAATTTCCGGTCACTTAGCTAGATCCTTACTCGGAAAAGTTTTCGAAGCAAACGGGAAAATTTGGTACTAAGCGAATGTAAGAAATGTGAAAGTTTTTATGTATTTTTTGGCCATAAATATGTTTTGGTGAAGATTTAGGTTGTGCATTGGCTTAATGGGGGGAGGGGGGTGTCAAAGAATAAGGAAATACTTGGAATATTTTTTTCTAGATAGAACTTATCAATGTAAGTTCGAATGGTTATGGTATACATTGCATAGTCTACGTCTCTAAAATTTTACATTCAATACATGCGCCAACATTCCTTTTAATATAATAAAAGTCAAAAACATATATTGTATTTAAGTGTGGGGAGTTGATTATAAAACATGAAAAAGTTGGCTAATTCAAAAACAAAAAAATTATGGTGCTAAAAAATACACCCCTCAGCAAGTTCGAATAGGGAATATAGGAGAAATACAGGAACAACTTTGTCTATAATGATTACCTATTAACAAAGCCTTAGTTGTCAAATATGATATTGTGAGCCTATTAAAAATATTAAAACAAATGTTTACAAAATATACAATGATCCATTCTTAGGTAATGTGTTACATTTTGTTGACATGTTTGTGCTATTTACATCATAGTACGTTTTTAAAAAAAAAATCATTTTCCCTTTTTGGAAACTATCCTCCATATTTTTTTAATTATGAGTATAAGTACTTTTGCCAGGTCCACAATAATAAATGTCAGCATCTACATCAAGAATAATACATTCAACGGTAGCAGAATGCATTAAAACGTTAATGCATTCCACGATTGCTTCATTCATTCTTAATGCATTTGTTCTAATGTGGTGTGAATGATAAAGCAGCTTTTTCCTAAACTCACTCTACTTCATTTGATACCATAAGAGTCATGCAGAAACTTCGCGAAAATAGAACTTAAAAAGAAAAGTGGGTTCGAAATTTGCTTAGAATATTTTTAAGCATCCTCTTAAATTTAGAAGTTTTGCAAATTATCCTTCTGTTTGAAGCCAATTTTTTTAAATTTAAATAAAATGAATATTGTAAATATATTAGTTGGAAAAATCTGATTTTTTTAGTCATTCTTTTAAAAATTAAAGGGCAAGAACGTTCGATTCGAAGAGTATGCAATCCCCATAGATCACTACAAATGAAACAATTGTCACTCTTTAGAGTGCAGTTACTTAATTTTATTTAACCATAAACTAATAAATAACATGTACTTGTTTTCAAAATTTAGAAACTAAGCCATTTTTTTAGTTTAGTTTTGCTCAGTCTGACATAGTTGTTAGGTAAGTTTCTTGTTATTTTTGTTAATTATTGTTCTCAGAAACTTATATAATGAATTAAAGTTTGATCTATAGTTAATTTTTAATGTGTAATTCTTCAGCTGTCTTAATAGTGGATAAAAACCTATGGTGATAGATATTTATAGAAAGTACCTCTCAAAGTTTTGAAAAATGTTTTTCCGGGACAATTTTCGTTGATGTTTCATATAAATATTTAAAAATAAAAAAATTTTTAAAATTTGGACATTCTTTCACACGCAAAACTAACTTGTCTTAGTCGTGAGCTCATAGGCAGTAATATCAAGTCCTGAGTGCTACTGAAGAACAGTAGTGTAGAGGAGATAATGTACGTTCAATCTGTCGTGGCTCAAAGTTCTCACGTTGGTATGATGCGGAAGTTTGTGGAGAGTGTGTTGTTATACATATAATATACATTTCGAGGGTCATTCTTGTCACTTCACAGAGGCTCAAAATAACAAAATCCGTCATGAATATTTATCGTATTTCTACAGAGGGTGACGTAAATCGAAAATTGAATCTGATACAATCATTATTATCTTCAAAAACACACAATTCATAATACTATTTAATTAATGCATCCAAATCAATGCATTTCTTCATTGTCTTTTCTGTATAAACTTATATTGTCTGCATTTATAAATTTTACCAATTTCAATGGAATTGTATCCAAATCTTTGATTTTTCATAGTATTCAAATTACTTTTAAATAGTTAAAGAAATGTTTTAAGTAAATGTTTACTGTGTCAGGCACCAGTTCAGGTGTCGTATTCGTCATTCAATCGTGGCTTAGAATCCCGATTCCCAAAGCTAATGGGTCCCCTCCAGGGGCTTACTTTAGGCAGGTATGGCATCTTCATCTTTCTCTCTCCGACTTTCCCGGGGGATTTTTTCTCATAAAAAAATTGCTGTCTTTGGGATAAACGAGTAACATACCCTCAGGGATACCCCAGAAGTTTTTCGATTAGATTCCTTGTCCTTATAACCCTCTTTCCTATCTTTCTAGAATTCTTATGGCTTTTCGTTTAGTTTTCAAGGCACGGTTTTTATAAATATAGGAGTGTTTGGTATATATACTTGCTAAATAATATGCCAATAAAATCAATTAAATTCGCTCTCAGTGGCCTAAATGTATTACTCTATTCTGATGTCAATTTTAAAAGTTGTAAATAATGCTGCTAGAAAATCTTTAAAAGAATAGTCGTAATGTTGCTTAGTTATGTGTTTTCCAAAAGTTACTGTAATTGATAAAGTTTTAGAAACATGTATAATTCCATTTTGCAGAATGTATTAGCGGAGAAAATTGTACGAGTAACAAATATCGCGTCAAATCTAGTAAATGTTTTAGTAATAAGTATTTTGCATACGTTAAATTTCATATTTCTTTTTTTCTTATGTTCTCTTTAATTCTAACGTGCATCAACTTTCATCAGTAAGTTCTGCTTTTCCACCTTGATTTTTTCTAAAATTGTTAGAAGCAAGTTTTTATAATGATAATATAAATTCCTGTTTTTTTTAATTTAAATATTTCCAGTTCAAAAGAGGAGGGATAATTTACTGTAACAGCCTTCAGATAAAAACTTGCCAATATAATTTAGATTATAAGCTACTTTTTTCTTAATTTTAGTTTGGGAAAATTGCTGGCTGAGGGGCGTAGTTAGTTTGGCGCTGACCTTGTACACCCAAGTTTGCGGGCTGGTACCCGGCCCAAGTCAGTGGATTCTCATGACGCAAAAAATTGACAGTCCATGTCGTATGATTATGCGGTATGTTAAAACCTCGAGAGCCTTTTTGGCTAGAGTGCTCTCAGAAAAATTAAATTCCCGACACAGTTTCGCATTGTCAGAGCTCGGGTGTCTGCCTCTAGGGAGGAGACTGATCATCAAAATTACGTTGTGGCAATTGATATCCACCTATATGGTGTCACACTAAAAAGTGATACCAGCTCTCGGGGAATGTACTCGGTCTACAATGATAATCACCAATCCGCAGCACCATTAAAAAGAAAAAAGCGCATGGAAAATTTATTTCCAGTACTTCATGGTAAAATATTTAAGTATTTCTTTAAGAAATGCAAGTACTTATTCAACGATATACTTTTTGAGTAGTCTCTTAAGTGAACACAGTACGAATCAACAGACAAAAATCGGTCAAAAAATCAAATCTAATTTTTTTTAGCCTAAATTATTTTTTATCTATTTTTCTATAACCTCACAAAATTTGAAAGCTCTAAACTTAAAATACGCAGAATTATGATAGATTTTACGTTCGTTTTTATTCACATCCCTACAGCAAATCAAAACTTTAAGCTTTCTTATCTCAGAAAGATAAAATAACTAGTTTGCCTTCATTTAAAATAATGATTTTTTTTCTATTGTGCCTAATGCTTTTAATTTTTTTACCTATTGCTAATAGTACATGTAACAAAAGTTGGTATGCATTTTTGAATCAAAGCAATGCTTATTATTTTAAAAATAACTGAACTCTGAATTTATACAGTTGAATGAATTTTCAATAAGCATTCATAAAAAGTATTGTACGAATACTAATCATGCTATCGCAAAACTCATACCAATTTTTGTCATACATAGTTTGACTTACTTTTAAATCAAATTTCATGTGTACGTAAATATTTGTAGGAGGAGTAGCACTTTAAAATTCCTTCACAAATTTTAAGTTTTTTCCTTTAAAAATTAAATGGCTAGCTTTTTATGAAAGTACAAAAGTTTGAAGCACAAAATCTTTTATATAGTATACATACATAGGAGGCAACCAAAAAAAATTTGAAAATCCTTAAATTAAAAATTTTTGCGTAAATCGTACCATGTCTCTTTAAAAAATTACTTCCGTAACATTTTATTGATGATAGAACAGCCTTACATCTTACGTAGTAAGAGAAACTATTGTGTGATCAATAACTGTAGTCTCAATATAAAGTACAAATAGTTTTTATTGGGTCAGCGTTATATAATTAAACTAAGACGAGAATAGATAGTTATCCATTTGAAGTAATTCTAATTGGGCAATTTGGAACTATAGCGAAGAACATCAATCAATTTCGAGGGAACAAAAATTAAATGAAACCAAGCTAATTAGAGTCGCTTGTGAATGAATCGATACGATAAGTTAAAGGGCGGATGAATCAAGAGATCGACTTGGCACTACTAAATACCCTTGAATGAAATAAGAACTGAAATAAGTTGAACTTAATTGGATATCAAACTTGGATCTCTTGAAATTTCTAACGAGTCATGAGGTGTGAATATAAAGCAAATGAGATACATTTACTGGTCGTCCTCGTAATTTGATCGCATTCAAAATTATAGGCTTCGTCAGCAATACCACTTAATGTAACTATACTTAGTAGAGCTTAGAATTATACAATATCTTGTAATTCTAGTTCTAATGTAATGTGGAGTTGTATAGTGTGTAAATAGAAACAAAATATCAGGATTCTCTATTTCTTTCACGATTGACTTGGAAACGGCATTCATTAGCAGACGGATACTTGTATTATATGAAGTAAATCAATGGAAATCGCGAAATCATGATTATATAATGCGTATTCAAATTTCGTAACACTTGCCATTTTTGTTTGTTCGGGGAGTTTTATTTAATTTTGAGGTATTCAAAAATGTTGAAATGAGACCAAATTCGGTCAAAAAACTTTTTTTTTGTTTTTTACTTTATTGAATCGAGCTATATTTTGACTTAAAAAGGCCTTTTTTTTACACTGTCTAGAGGACAAGTTGCAATGAATTTAATAAAATGAGAAAAGCCGGAAGTGGGTCTTTAATCTACCAGAATTGAGCATTTAAATTGTGTGTGCTCAAAATCTTTCATGGCGAGTCTGATAATTCAAGACTGGCTGCGGTGGCCGAGTGGTCTAGGCATCGGATCATGGCTAGCGTGTCATGAGTTCGATCCTAGTACCACTAAAGATCCGCCGTGTAGGGGAGCAATGCACGTTACATCTGTCGAGAGCTCAAACGTCCTCCCGCTGGTGTGGTAGTTAGGATAGGGGGTGCCAGCTCAGGTGTCGTCCGCGTCACTTGACCATGGTTCAAAATTACGCGGACCGTCGCCAAAAGCCCTCGTGTTGCTAATCAGTACGACGTTAATATTCTCTCACTCACTCTGATAATTCAAGATGTTATTTAAATGTATTTCTATTAAACTTTTTGAACCTGATATTTATATTCTTTTCTAGAGTATAAAAATATTTCTTATTGAATGGATTTTTTTTAGTTATGGCCTGTTATTTAAATAATAGTCACATTTCTTAATATTTACTGGATCAGAGCTCTAAAATGTTTAAATTTTCGTAAAACAATAAAATTTTAGTACATTTTCTAGATAGATGCATCTATATAACTTGTTTTAGTCATAATTTTACTGATATAAATTGACTACTTTTTTCTCTAAATGCTTTTAAAGTTTTTCAAAAATATTGCTAAAATTTCACTTATCTAAATTTTACAAAAGCAGAAGTTATAAATTTTAAGAATATTGTTAGTTAAATATTAGTACCTATTGGTATAGATCCCTAAAAAAGCATTTGCAATGTTTTAGTATGCTATTTTTTTAAACAGTACTCTGAACGTATTCAGATACCTTAAGTTTGATTATTTCTTTTTGATATTTGATTTTTATCCAAATTAGCTTGATGTGTTTTTAGTAAATGTAAATTTTATTGCCAACTACCCTTTATTGTCTACAAATGTATTAGATAAATTTTATGATATACAATTGTTATTCAAAAATCGCCATTGTGATATTCAGCCTCATGACAGCCTCGTCCCTTGACGGTAGTTCAAAATTACGAGGTCCGTTGCCAATAGGCCTCACGTTGCTTTATAGGGCGACGTTAATGAACACTCACAATCTCAAAAGAGGTCTTAAATTTTATTTTTCAACACCCTTTTGGTTTTTAACTTTCACTGAGCTTGGAAATTGATTCTTAGGACATTCTCTTAAATTCAGTACACTGTTTGATCTATGGAAAGCGACCGTGGTAGCCTAGTGGTTAAGGTAACGGACTCGTGACCGGTGTGTCATGAGTTTGAACCTACTACCGATGAAAACCCGCCATGCAGAGAGGGCCAATGAACGTTAAATATGTCGAGGTTGAAACGTCCTCCCGTTGGTATGGTCCAAAGGCACTCGTGTAGCTGAACAATGCGACGTTAATATTCACTCACTCATCCGGTGATGTGGGGTGCCAGCTCAAGTGTCTTCCTCGTCACTTGACCATGGCTCAAAATGGTGAGGTCCGTCGCCAAAAACCTTCGTGTAGCTAAACAGTGGGACGTTAATATTCACTCACTCATTGATCTATGAAAAAACTTTTGTTTTTTCTAAGATTTAAAGTCAGATTCGGTTTTGTTAAAAGATAAATTTTTTAATGCTCCTTAATGTCTATTGTATAACATAATTCTCAAGAGTTCAGCATTATAAAACTTTTGTGTTATAACTAAATGATTTGGGTATTTTTTTTAAAGGATTCGTCTGTTTGACAAGTTCAGTTGTGAATTTAAATTTTTAGGCAGAATGTGTAGTCCTCTCTCTTTTTATTTGTTAAGTGGTTGTTTTAGATTTTCCTGTATTATTTCTTCGCTTACATTTTGAATTTTAATCAATTCAGTTTGAATTTTAATCTTCGCTTTTTTTGTTAAGTTCACTAGCATAAAATCGTAGTTGAGTTTCTATAATCTACTATTGTATACCTTAAATAAGTATTATTGTACACCCACGGATTATTTAAAACAGTGTTTTATTAAAAAAATTTGGATTACGTTACAAAAACTACGCACAAAAAATTTTGTGCGACTTGTTTTGAAAAATATAATTTCGTTATTCCAAACTGTATTTTTCATTTTGAAAGTTTATAGGGATTTGACAAAAAATAGTGCTTTATTTTAAAAAGGATTAAAGCATAAGGTAATTAATGAAGTTTAATAACTTTGGCCAAATTACCCATTTCTTGCTAGTGGAAGTTTTCTTGAGCTCAATCAATAAAGCGCGCTTTAATTAAGTTTCAAATTTTATTCGAGTAAGATAATTAGAGATATGATTCCATTGTTTAGGGGGCCCATATTAAATTACATCAGTTGTTTTTATACTGTTCATTTATGAGAAAATCTGGCATAGATCTGCAAATAAATTATGCATATGGCAATGCAGTAATGAAAAGGTTTAGTTAATGTTTTGATTTAATTTTGAAGTAGTTTAAATTCATAGCAATAGCGTATACTTAGTCAATAAAATTTTAGGGAGAAATTTTAATTAATTTATTAGTAAATAGCTTAAAATATTGTTTTTATATCACTTAGATTTGTTTACTTAACTGTATTGCTAAGAATTTTTTTCACTGAGTTGAAAAGATGCGATTCTTTAAATTTATGTATAGTTTTTTTTCCTACTGAATTATGTAACTCGGATTTTTTTTTTTTTGCTTGTGTCCCTTTAATTTTCATTTGTTCTATTGTATATTTTAGATTTTTTTTTATCTAATTGTGTTTAATTTTCTTTCTGAATTGGGAGGATCAGGTTTTAATTTACTTCATTGCCAATTGTGTAATGGATTTTAAAAAAAAAAGATTTTGTGCCTTATCAGTTAAGGATGCATTTTTAACATTTTTTTTTACTCAATGATGTTTTTTAGCTTCATAACCAACTATTCTGACTGAAAATAATTTTAAAAAGTGATTAGTTCTTACGAAACCCTCTGAAGTTTAAAAATGATTTATTAATTACTTTTTCAAAAATGAGTTAGGTAGAACTTAAGGCTAATATAAGAAGGGCTAAAGTGTTTTCAAGCTAGAACAAGTTTCGAAAAACCAAGCAGTTAAATCAGTCCCTTTGATTTCATATGTAAAAAATCAATCTTGTAGTTTTAATTTTTAGTTACTGAAAGTCTTTATCGAAATATAAAATTTAGCCTTCTTTTCTTTCAAGAATAAAAGCTTTTTTCATATTTAAAGTTCTAAGGTATATGACAAAATAAGATGCTTTGATAAATGCATCCATAAATTAAATAAAAACATTGTCTGCATCAAATCAGTGTAACAAACGATCATATATATCAAATTAATATGAAGCAGTCTACGGATATATATCAAGCGAAGGCGACTCTTATACATCAAACTAATCCTAAAGGTTGTGTATATGAATCAAATGAAGCACAAGAAATATACACCAATTTATAAACAAATATATGAAATAATAATGTAGTAAATCTGTATTCCTCAAAAAGTTAAGTTTAAGAGAAACCCAAAATATCTTTTAAATCTACTATAAAATATAATTCTTAGAAATATAAAAAAATGTTTCTCTCAATTGGATTGAACAAAATTTACATGCGCATGTAATAACTAAGAACTCCGTATTTTATTTTATAACAGCACATGCTGAAGTTTTTATTCCAAATACCTTATATGTATAGAACAATGCATTTTACATTTACTATATGGTTATCTGTTTAATCTAATACTATTAACCATAATGTAACTTGTTCTTATACTTTATACATATTTAAAAATGACCTATATATATTTAATCACAGATTGGCTTAAGGTAAAAATGTTTTGTATATGATTCTCCTTTTCAGAGTTTAAGATGTTCTTTCATCTGTTCAAAGCTTTGAGTTATTTCATAGTTTTAGTATTTGCATATAATCCATGTCAGTTTATTTCTAAATATTAAATGTATACCAGGAATCAATTGCCAAAGATTTTAAGAGCTGTGACGATCTATTTGAAAGCATCTTAGGACAGTTACTAAATATTATGCGATCCAAACCAAAATTTGTTGAAATTTGCTGCAGGGCGTCAAAGACATGGGATCGTTGTATTAAATCTAATACTAAATTAATTTTTTACTAAATCTAAGTACTAAATTATACATTATGCTTAAAATAAAACATTTAAAATTGAAATATAAATATCATGATTTAAATAACTTTTCTTTTGAAAACGAATACCAGTTTTTTAAATGTATTTAAAAATGTGCATCTCTAACTTAATATTTCACGTTGTACTCAAAGTTAAAATAGCACTATAATATTACTGTTTTTATCGTTCAGATTTTATAAGCATTTAATACATATTTTTATCCTACTGAATAAATTTTTTAAAAATCAAATTAATTTTCTGTTTGTAAGACCTATACTTCGTCTTGTATAACTGTTTTTAAGACTATTTCTTGATTTTGATACTTTTACGTAAAATAGACTTGGTTGTGTGTATGAAAACAGATCTATCATTACAAGAAGAAAAAGTATAACCCCTTGAAAATACTTGTATGGTTTAAAACCTTTTTCGTGTTGGAGCAGAAACATATTAATTAACCAAAAAACAAAATTTTACTAATTTAAACAAGGACTCTGTCAAATTACTTCAGCAAATAATTCTTAGCGTTATGATAACATTATAACTTTTCGAATACATTTATTTTTAACTCAAAGTGCAATAGTTTGGGAACTGTGGAATAAAATCTATTTTGTATAAATTCATTTATTTCTACTCTCAGATATCTTGACATTTTAAGGGAATACATATATGCATTTCTATGGGAAACAAAACACAAATGATTTCAGAGTTTCAAAGCTCAAATCTTATCTTCAAATTTGCCGAAGAGATCAAATACTATAATTATCTTTGAGAATTATAGTATTTGATTTTAAAAATTTTAAGTATATTTTGATGTTGAGAATCGAGCCGGTGCAAGCGTAATGATTTAGAAAGTAAAAATTAAGATAAAGGTTTATATGGACCAATTAAGGTATCCGACTACGTTCTGAACTGTTATTTTGCAAAAGCGTATAAATGGATAATTTTTATGATATTTAGTGTCACTTAGATTAGAATACATGTATAAAAAATTTTTAAGAAGATTATTACAATAAAATATTATTTAGATTCAATATTTTGGCAAAAAATGAAATTAGAATTACCTTTTTTCAAAACATTCTCCTTTTATGGAAAATACTTCCACAATACTTGCGACAACTTTTTTTTAAAAAAAAAAATTGAAGATATGGGGATTTTTTGCGGTTTTTTAGATTTTAGTACATTTTTTAAGAAGAATATGCTAAAACTAAGAAGATAAAAAGAAATTATTATTAAAATAGGAAAATGAGTCAAAATTTGCCAAAAATATAAACGGAACCCTTTCTGTACCAAAAGTTTATAAATAAATTTTCAATTATGATGTTATTCATTTTATGTTATTCATTTTTGAAATGACTTTCAGAACAAGAGATTTTAATTTTTACAAAAACAAGAACACTTTGTCTTAGTTATTATATGAAATTTGCTTAAAAAACAGTAATTATATTAACACAAGGGACTCTGTAAATTTTGTAGTAAAACAGTGATTGAAAAATCTGAAAGTTAAAACACTTCTACTATTATACAGAACATACACACAAAAAATTTCAGTTATTTTCTAAACTTTTGAGTAATTGCTGTCCCCGTTTGAGCATTTTCAAAAAAAATAAACATTTTAAGAAAAACTCGTTTTAAAATATGACATCTAGCTTAAAGTAATGACATTTGCTTTTACTGAAACACTGGTAGTTTTTGTTCTAGTGAACGGAAAATACTAAATTTGGTATTTTTATAAAGCTAATAAGATGACATATAAAATAAATCATAAAAAAAATTATCAATTTTTTGGCAAAATTCATAAATTTAAGGTAGTCGGATACCTTAAGAGATTTCCCAGAAATGTGTTTATTTTGTTGCATAAATGAGCTCTAGAGCACTCGTGATTTTGAACAAGATATGCACTTAAACCCCTAACAGAAGTGCAAAAACATATTCTGTATTTTATGACAAGCTTTGAGGTTTATAAAGAGTATTGAAAGGACTTGTATACAAAAGCAACCGAAATCAATTTTAATTGTTAATGCAAGTATAAAATTCTGTAATAACGCACCTACAGTATTAATGGTTACGGAATTTCACACGAAGCTTGAAATTTAAATTCACAACGTTATTTAATTTTCACAATGTTTGTTCAAGCATTGAGTTAGAGAAATAATAATGTCTTCTATAGTTCTTAATATTTCACGTTTCTTCATAAATTACTCTGTTGGATAAAATTGTATTCCAATATAATAAAAAATATTAATTGGAGTACAAGAATCATGACAGTAACCACTACGGCAGTGACCTTCTCCATCATAAGCGTAACTAGTTTAGGCTCTTTGATAGTTAGGCTGTCTTTTTGTAGGCTCTTTGAGAGCTTAATTGTCTTGTTTGACTTACAAATTGACTCTTCTGTCTCAAAAATTTACCAACCCATGGGTTAACCGAAGAGTCATAGGTTCATGTAATTGTGCTTCTACAGCGAGGCTGATGAATGTTAAATCTGTATGTGCTCAAATCAAAGTTCTCAAGATAGCATGGTGTGTAAGCTATAGAAGATCACTTACTCATATGCAATCCTCGCCACTTCATAAGAATTAAAAATTAAGAGGTTCATCGCTGATAGTTTTCACACTACTCATAGTTATACGGAGGTATGGAACCAAGGATAGTAGTTGAACTATCCGAAATAAATTATAGTTTAAGAAACTAAAAAACACAATTTATAGTTAATCGAAGTAATATAATCTCCAGTGTCCCAATCTGGAATTGGGTGTCTCAATCTGGAATTGGGATTTGAAATTAGTCGCCAGATGCGGGATGGGATCTGAAAATGGGAAATCGTTAATCCTGATGATCTTGATTAGGAAAATGGAGCAAAATTATTAAATTATTGTATTGTGATCGGTCCTGGACAAGTGAACGAAATTTCAAATTAATCTGACCTCTTAAAGTGTGTAACAATTGAGTTCAAAGATTTCGTTACATACAAGTTAAGCTTAT